>JAUPFT010000010.1:55103472-55105972 GCA_036936625.1 Parnassius smintheus behrii
GTTAGGTTAGGTTAGGTTAGGTTAGGTTAGGTTAGGTTAGGTTAGGTTAGGTTAGGTTAGGTTAGGTTAGGTTAGGTTAGGTTAGGTTAGGTTAGGTTAGGTTAGGTTAGGTTAGGTTAGGTTAGGTTAGGTTAGGTTAGGTTAGGTTAGGTTAGGTTAGGTTAGGTTAGGTTAGGTTAGGTTAGGTTAGGTTAGGTTAGGTTAGGTTAGGTTAGGTTAGGTTAGGTTAGGTTAGGTTAGGTTAGGTTAGGTTAGGTTAGGTTAGGTTAGGTTAGGTTAGGTTAGGTTAGGTTAGGTTAGGTTAGGTTAGGTTAGGTTAGGTTAGGTTAGGTTAGGTTAGGTTAGGTTAGGTTAGGTTAGGTTAGGTTAGGTTAGGTTAGGTTAGGTTAGGTTAGGTTAGGTTAGGTTAGGTTAGGTTAGGTTAGGTTAGGTTAGGTTAGGTTAGGTTAGGTTAGGTTAGGTTAGGTTAGGTTAGGTTAGGTTAGGTTAGGTTAGGTTAGGTTAGGTTAGGTTAGGTTAGGTTAGGTTAGGTTAGGTTAGGTTAGGTTAGGTTAGGTTAGGTTAGGTTAGGTTAGGTTAGGTTAGGTTAGGTTAGGTTAGGTTAGGTTAGGTTAGGTTAGGTTAGGTTAGGTTAGGTTAGGTTAGGTTAGGTTAGGTTAGGTTAGGTTAGGTTAGGTTAGGTTAGGTTAGGTTAGGTTAGGTTAGGTTAGGTTAGGTTAGGTTAGGTTAGGTTAGGTTAGGTTAGGTTAGGTTAGGTTAGGTTAGGTTAGGTTAGGTTAGGTTAGGTTAGGTTAGGTTAGGTTAGGTTAGGTTAGGTTAGGTTAGGTTAGGTTAGGTTAGGTTAGGTTAGGTTAGGTTAGGTTAGGTTAGGTTAGGTTAGGTTAGGTTAGGTTAGGTTAGGTTAGGTTAGGTTAGGTTAGGTTAGGTTAGGTTAGGTTAGGTTAGGTTAGGTTAGGTTAGGTTAGGTTAGGTTAGGTTAGGTTAGGTTAGGTTAGGTTAGGTTAGGTTAGGTTAGGTTAGGTTAGGTTAGGTTAGGTTAGGTTAGGTTAGGTTAGGTTAGGTTAGGTTAGGTTAGGTTAGGTTAGGTTAGGTTAGGTTAGGTTAGGTTAGGTTAGGTTAGGTTAGGTTAGGTTAGGTTAGGTTAGGTTAGGTTAGGTTAGGTTAGGTTAGGTTAGGTTAGGTTAGGTTAGGTTAGGTTAGGTTAGGTTAGGTTAGGTTAGGTTAGGTTAGGTTAGGTTAGGTTAGGTTAGGTTAGGTTAGGTTAGGTTAGGTTAGGTTAGGTTAGGTTAGGTTAGGTTAGGTTAGGTTAGGTTAGGTTAGGTTAGGTTAGGTTAGGTTAGGTTAGGTTAGGTTAGGTTAGGTTAGGTTAGGTTAGGTTAGGTTAGGTTAGGTTAGGTTAGGTTAGGTTAGGTTAGGTTAGGTTAGGTTAGGTTAGGTTAGGTTAGGTTAGGTTAGGTTAGGTTAGGTTAGGTTAGGTTAGGTTAGGTTAGGTTAGGTTAGGTTAGGTTAGGTTAGGTTAGGTTAGGTTAGGTTAGGTTAGGTTAGGTTAGGTTAGGTTAGGTTAGGTTAGGTTAGGTTAGGTTAGGTTAGGTTAGGTTAGGTTAGGTTAGGTTAGGTTAGGTTAGGTTAGGTTAGGTTAGGTTAGGTTAGGTTAGGTTAGGTTAGGTTAGGTTAGGTTAGGTTAGGTTAGGTTAGGTTAGGTTAGGTTAGGTTAGGTTAGGTTAGGTTAGGTTAGGTTAGGTTAGGTTAGGTTAGGTTAGGTTAGGTTAGGTTAGGTTAGGTTAGGTTAGGTTAGGTTAGGTTAGGTTAGGTTAGGTTAGGTTAGGTTAGGTTAGGTTAGGTTAGGTTAGGTTAGGTTAGGTTAGGTTAGGTTAGGTTAGGTTAGGTTAGGTTAGGTTAGGTTAGGTTAGGTTAGGTTAGGTTAGGTTAGGTTAGGTTAGGTTAGGTTAGGTTAGGTTAGGTTAGGTTAGGTTAGGTTAGGTTAGGTTAGGTTAGGTTAGGTTAGGTTAGGTTAGGTTAGGTTAGGTTAGGTTAGGTTAGGTTAGGTTAGGTTAGGTTAGGTTAGGTTAGGTTAGGTTAGGTTAGGTTAGGTTAGGTTAGGTTAGGTTAGGTTAGGTTAGGTTAGGTTAGGTTAGGTTAGGTTAGGTTAGGTTAGGTTAGGTTAGGTTAGGTTAGGTTAGGTTAGGTTAGGTTAGGTTAGGTTAGGTTAGGTTAGGTTAGGTTAGGTTAGGTTAGGTTAGGTTAGGTTAGGTTAGGTTAGGTTAGGTTAGGTTAGGTTAGGTTAGGTTAGGTTAGGTTAGGTTAGGTTAGGTTAGGTTAGGTTAGGTTAGGTTAGGTTAGGTTAGGTTAGGTTAGGTTAGGTTAGGTTAGGTTAGGTTAGGTTAGGTTAGGTTAGGTTAGGTTAGGTTAGGTTAGGTTAGGTTAGGTTAGGTTAGGTTAGGTTAGGTTAGGTTAGGTTAGGTTAGGTTAGGTTAGGTTAGGTTAGGTTAGGTTAGGTTAG
>JAUPFT010000010.1:55110972-55113472 GCA_036936625.1 Parnassius smintheus behrii
GTTAGGTTAGGTTAGGTTAGGTTAGGTTAGGTTAGGTTAGGTTAGGTTAGGTTAGGTTAGGTTAGGTTAGGTTAGGTTAGGTTAGGTTAGGTTAGGTTAGGTTAGGTTAGGTTAGGTTAGGTTAGGTTAGGTTAGGTTAGGTTAGGTTAGGTTAGGTTAGGTTAGGTTAGGTTAGGTTAGGTTAGGTTAGGTTAGGTTAGGTTAGGTTAGGTTAGGTTAGGTTAGGTTAGGTTAGGTTAGGTTAGGTTAGGTTAGGTTAGGTTAGGTTAGGTTAGGTTAGGTTAGGTTAGGTTAGGTTAGGTTAGGTTAGGTTAGGTTAGGTTAGGTTAGGTTAGGTTAGGTTAGGTTAGGTTAGGTTAGGTTAGGTTAGGTTAGGTTAGGTTAGGTTAGGTTAGGTTAGGTTAGGTTAGGTTAGGTTAGGTTAGGTTAGGTTAGGTTAGGTTAGGTTAGGTTAGGTTAGGTTAGGTTAGGTTAGGTTAGGTTAGGTTAGGTTAGGTTAGGTTAGGTTAGGTTAGGTTAGGTTAGGTTAGGTTAGGTTAGGTTAGGTTAGGTTAGGTTAGGTTAGGTTAGGTTAGGTTAGGTTAGGTTAGGTTAGGTTAGGTTAGGTTAGGTTAGGTTAGGTTAGGTTAGGTTAGGTTAGGTTAGGTTAGGTTAGGTTAGGTTAGGTTAGGTTAGGTTAGGTTAGGTTAGGTTAGGTTAGGTTAGGTTAGGTTAGGTTAGGTTAGGTTAGGTTAGGTTAGGTTAGGTTAGGTTAGGTTAGGTTAGGTTAGGTTAGGTTAGGTTAGGTTAGGTTAGGTTAGGTTAGGTTAGGTTAGGTTAGGTTAGGTTAGGTTAGGTTAGGTTAGGTTAGGTTAGGTTAGGTTAGGTTAGGTTAGGTTAGGTTAGGTTAGGTTAGGTTAGGTTAGGTTAGGTTAGGTTAGGTTAGGTTAGGTTAGGTTAGGTTAGGTTAGGTTAGGTTAGGTTAGGTTAGGTTAGGTTAGGTTAGGTTAGGTTAGGTTAGGTTAGGTTAGGTTAGGTTAGGTTAGGTTAGGTTAGGTTAGGTTAGGTTAGGTTAGGTTAGGTTAGGTTAGGTTAGGTTAGGTTAGGTTAGGTTAGGTTAGGTTAGGTTAGGTTAGGTTAGGTTAGGTTAGGTTAGGTTAGGTTAGGTTAGGTTAGGTTAGGTTAGGTTAGGTTAGGTTAGGTTAGGTTAGGTTAGGTTAGGTTAGGTTAGGTTAGGTTAGGTTAGGTTAGGTTAGGTTAGGTTAGGTTAGGTTAGGTTAGGTTAGGTTAGGTTAGGTTAGGTTAGGTTAGGTTAGGTTAGGTTAGGTTAGGTTAGGTTAGGTTAGGTTAGGTTAGGTTAGGTTAGGTTAGGTTAGGTTAGGTTAGGTTAGGTTAGGTTAGGTTAGGTTAGGTTAGGTTAGGTTAGGTTAGGTTAGGTTAGGTTAGGTTAGGTTAGGTTAGGTTAGGTTAGGTTAGGTTAGGTTAGGTTAGGTTAGGTTAGGTTAGGTTAGGTTAGGTTAGGTTAGGTTAGGTTAGGTTAGGTTAGGTTAGGTTAGGTTAGGTTAGGTTAGGTTAGGTTAGGTTAGGTTAGGTTAGGTTAGGTTAGGTTAGGTTAGGTTAGGTTAGGTTAGGTTAGGTTAGGTTAGGTTAGGTTAGGTTAGGTTAGGTTAGGTTAGGTTAGGTTAGGTTAGGTTAGGTTAGGTTAGGTTAGGTTAGGTTAGGTTAGGTTAGGTTAGGTTAGGTTAGGTTAGGTTAGGTTAGGTTAGGTTAGGTTAGGTTAGGTTAGGTTAGGTTAGGTTAGGTTAGGTTAGGTTAGGTTAGGTTAGGTTAGGTTAGGTTAGGTTAGGTTAGGTTAGGTTAGGTTAGGTTAGGTTAGGTTAGGTTAGGTTAGGTTAGGTTAGGTTAGGTTAGGTTAGGTTAGGTTAGGTTAGGTTAGGTTAGGTTAGGTTAGGTTAGGTTAGGTTAGGTTAGGTTAGGTTAGGTTAGGTTAGGTTAGGTTAGGTTAGGTTAGGTTAGGTTAGGTTAGGTTAGGTTAGGTTAGGTTAGGTTAGGTTAGGTTAGGTTAGGTTAGGTTAGGTTAGGTTAGGTTAGGTTAGGTTAGGTTAGGTTAGGTTAGGTTAGGTTAGGTTAGGTTAGGTTAGGTTAGGTTAGGTTAGGTTAGGTTAGGTTAGGTTAGGTTAGGTTAGGTTAGGTTAGGTTAGGTTAGGTTAGGTTAGGTTAGGTTAGGTTAGGTTAGGTTAGGTTAGGTTAGGTTAGGTTAGGTTAGGTTAGGTTAGGTTAGGTTAGGTTAGGTTAGGTTAGGTTAGGTTAGGTTAGGTTAGGTTAGGTTAGGTTAGGTTAGGTTAGGTTAGGTTAGGTTAGGTTAGGTTAGGTTAGGTTAGGTTAGGTTAGGTTAGGTTAGGTTAGGTTAGGTTAGGTTAGGTTAGGTTAGGTTAGGTTAGGTTAGGTTAGGTTAGGTTAGGTTAGGTTAGGTTAGGTTAGGTTAGGTTAGGTTAGGTTAGGTTAGGTTAGGTTAGGTTAG
>JAUPFT010000010.1:55115972-55120972 GCA_036936625.1 Parnassius smintheus behrii
TTCTAGTAGGCCGGATTTGCTATCAGAGACTATTACGTTGTCAATAATTTTGCTTTCAATTACCCAATGTGTTGCTTGCAGAATGGCAAACAGTTCGGCTTGAAAAACAGAGCAAGTATTGTGCAATTTATATTTTTTTGTTATATTTGGACCTTGTGTTGGCTGGATTACAAAGGCAGCCCCAACTCCGTTTTCACCTTTACTACCATCTGTAAATATTTTTGTTGTAGTGTTTCTAACCTGTTGTTCAATTTCTTCCTGGCATGTGACTTCAAGAAACTTTATTGCTATTCTTTTAGATGGGTGCAGGAGTTCCGCTGGTGTAGCAGGAATTTCCAATTGTATATCATTTGGGAGGAATTTAGATGTTTGTTGGTATTTGGTTATTTCTAAATCAGCAAAGTTTTCTATTTTAATATTTAATAGAGGTAGTTGTGCTAGGGAGATAGCAGTGGCAGTACTTAGGGTTCGAAAACCTCTTATAATTTTTATTGCGAAATTTCGTTGCAGGGAGAGCAGGCGTTTTTGAATATATTTGTATTTTAGTGCCGGGCGCCATATGCTTGCAGCATAACATATTATTGGCTCTATGACAGCATTGTAGATAGTACGGACATTCTCGGGATTTATCCCCCAGGTAGGTTTTATGAATTTAGAAAGCTTTTGAAAGAGGTTATAAGCTTTATTTACTGTGTGTTCAGCGTGTTTAATAAAATTTAGTTTTTGATCTATGATGACCCCTAGATATTTGATTTGTCGAGAAAATGAAAGCGGTTGATTATTCATCGTTATATGACATTTGCGGGCTTTATTGGTGAACGATATAATCTGTGTTTTTTGTGGGCCAAATTTAAGTTTGATACTATTTCCCCAATTAACTATTTTAGTGAGCGCATCCTCAGTAATCTTTTCAAGAGTTCTTATGTCTTTTGATTGAGTAATTAGTAGAATATCATCAGCAAAAGCTTGAAGATGGCATCCCTGTGGTAGTTCAGACATTAGTAGCTCATCTAGCATCAGATTCCACAGCATAGGGCCACACACCGAACCTTGTATGCAACCCCGGTACATAGGTCTAGTAGCTGAACTGTCTGCAAAATCAAGCTTGACCGTTCGATCTTGAACATAGTTTTGTAATAGTTTGTAAATATTAGAAGGACAGTGTGTAGTTTTAAGTCTGTGAAAGATTGCTGGCCACCATGCATTATTAAATGCGGATTGTATGTCAAGAGATATAGCAAGTACTTGTAGTTTTTTGGCTTTAGCGTCCCGAATTACATCAAGTGCCTTTTGTATTGCATTAGCAGTTGACGTTTGTTCTTTAAACCCGAATTGCAGGTTGCTCATGGCGCCGGTAGTATACAAGTGATGTTTAAGCCGTTTGACGATCAGTTTTTCAAGAGCCTTACCGAAGACATTTATGAGTCCTACAGGTCTGTATGAGGATGTACTTAGTTCGTTTTTGTGGGATTTTGGTATAACTTTTATATAGGCTATTTTCCAAGCTTTTGGAATGTATGCGAGTTGTAGACATCTATTCATCAGGTTGGTTACAATAGAAGGGAATAATTTGGTAAAAAATGTACATATATCAGCAGTAAGATTGTCGAGACCTGGTGCCTTATTAGGGTTCATGGAAGCCAGTGCATGTAGCACTTCGTCTGTTGTGAATAAGGGCTCTGGTGGTGTTTCTGGTATTTTTTCAGAGAGTTTTCTTATTTTAACGTGCCGTGGATCTGTGTCGGGTTCATCTTCAGGGAAATATTCCTTAAGAAAAGTTTCAGCGGTCTCTTGGGTAGTACAGGTGTAATGTCCAGATTTATTTTTGAGGGTTGAAGGAGGTTGTGATAAAGGTGTTGATTTAAGCAACCTGTTCGTAACACTCCAAACGTCCTCCTTTCCTTGTTTGTTACAAAATTCTCTGAAGTGTTCTGTAGATGCAGCACTGATTGCTTGTGAATATTCATTTTTTAGTGATTCCTTTTCAATTAATGCCTCCGTCAGGGATTTTTTGCCGCGTTTTAATTTCTGTAGTTTGTGATGATTCTTTAATACTTTTTGTTTTAACTCCTCTAGTTTATCACTCCACCACGGGGCTCTCTGTGTGAAATTGCATTTTTGTGAAAATAACTTCTTGCAGACATTTTGTATAGCTAAAGTTAATTTTGACACGTAATTTTCGAGCTCTGAAGAATTTAATTGTTCAATATTAATATTTAAGTTTAAGTGTTCGCAAATTTCTTTTTTAAATACATCTTTTATCTGGTCCCATTTTATGTTTTTCGTGTTATATTTGTAGGTTGAAAGTTTCTTTGCTTTAATTAAAGAGTTTTTATTTATGTGTAAATCAAAGATGATACCATTATGACTTGATGATGGACTTGGGTCTTTGGTAATTTTCCAGTTTAGTACTTGATTTGGTGGCGAGTTGAGTGTGAGCGTGAGATCAATAATCGATTCCCGGTGTATGCCATGAGTTATGGTTTACAAATAATGAGATCATTCGTTGTGATAAGATCTACAATACTATTTCCTCGTCGGTTGGCTCGAGGTGAACCCCACAAAGGATGCCAACCATTGAAGTCTCCACCAATAATGTGGATACAGTGTGAATTCTTTTGTAGAAACATTTCTAATGAATTGAGAGTATTAATTTCATCGTTTCTTGGTTCGACATACGCACTAATCAAGTATATTTTCTTACCGCGGATTTTTATTTCTACTATACAAAGGTTTGACGTAGAATATTCGGACATTCCAAGTGTACATCCAATATTATGCCTTATGAGCATACATGCTTTAACGTGACGATCTGTTGGGAATTGGTAAATATTATAGTTAGGACAAGGTTTCATATATGTGTTTTTTCCAACGTATGGTTCGCTAATAAATACTATATCAATTTGGGTGTCATTAATGTATTTAAGCGCTTCCTGTGTTGCTATGTAGCCTCTGTCCAGATTAATTTGTAGACACTTTAATGGCGGGTGGTTTGTAATCATTTTTGTTGCCATATTATTAACATCCATAGTCAGTTCTATTTTTGCAACTTTCAATTTGTTTTTGTATACGAGGACAACGCAATGATGTAGCACTATGCTTAGTGTTTAGATTCAGATTATATTTTTTATTGTGTGCTATGCAGTTATAACAATCGATTTTGGAAACTTCTTTTTTGTCCGGACAGTCTTTGTAGGAATGGCCGGATGACGAGCAGTGAGAGCAATGTAATTTATCTTCTGGGCAGTGTTTTTTGGTGTGACCGAATAGTAAGCACTTGTAACACTGAAGATACGCGGGGTGGTCTTCTACGTGTACTCTTTGATGGTCAATATTTAGTTTTTGAAGTTCTACCGCCGTTCTCCAGATTTGCGGAGTGACCATGAAAACTGTGTTATAAAGTTTTTTGTTTTTATTATTGCGCATAAAACGGTAGGATATATCTTCAGGTGTCTTAACAAGGTTTTTTATGGTGGGATTCTGATTGATGATAATGTCCTTAAGCTCAGTCACAGGTGTGTCGATATGAATGCCCTTTAATATTAACATAGGCTTTAACTTTTTGGCAATGTCAGCTTTGACCAAACTTTCGGGACAATTTATGGCTTCAATAATTTTGTCTCTTTGTTCCTGAGTGTCAAATTCTACCCGAATTTTGTTATTAGAGACTTGTTTGACCTCAGCAGGGCTAAATGTATAATTTTTAAAGTGGATACTTTTCCTCCACGCACTAACGGTTTCTTGTGGGGAGGAAACTGGTTGCTTTGCACTAACAATGATGGCCGGTTTTGTTGTAGGAATAGGTCGCTTTGAATGCGTAGTGGATTTTACAGCGTTTGCATAAGATTGCGGTGATTTTGTGGCTGGAATTTGTCGAAGAGGAAGTTGCAATGGCTGTGTGAAGTGTTGTTGAGGTTTATGGGTAAATTTAGAGAGTTCTTCCTTGATAGTGTTCCTTATGATGGAAACGGTTTTGTTTTCAGCTGATGAGATAGAGTGGCGTAAAATAGTTTTTACCTGATCGAACAACTGTTGAGAGCTACGATTAATTTCATCAAGCGATTTCTTTATGTTTTCTTTATTCTGGCGCGTAACGCTTCTATTACCGTCTAGATTTTGCTGAATAAAATTTATATTTTCAATAATTTTTGCAAGGTATCCTTCGTTAAAATTGGAACCTGAATCGGATCGTGCCACTTCGTAATCGTCGTCAGTGATATTGGTGGGATCTTCAACCCGGGTAGTCGGAAGGATCGATTCTTGGCTATGTTCAGAACAATTATTTTTCGAAGTTGACATTTGTATGATACAGGACAACTTAGGTAGTGAAAACTGAGTGGTTCGAAAATCGATTCTTGTCTGAACTGGTTGTTTTTACTCCCAGGTTCAAGAAACAATAAAATCGATAAAAATAAAAAAATCGATATAAATTAAAAATCGATATAAATAAAAATCGATATAGAATTCCTACAAGTCTACTTAAGTAGGAAAAACAGGGAGGGTGGGGGGGGCGATTTTTTCCAATTCTGTGTGTTTTATTTAAAAAATTTGAGTGCGGATGGCTATATCTACACGGGACGGACCTAACAGAAGCAAAATGAGCGAAAGAAACAAAGATTTGAAAATTTTTAAATTTTTATGAAAATAGAACTATTAGAAAACGAATTATGCGAAAATCAATAATTTATCGTCGAAAATTTACTAAGAGAACTATATGTAAATACGTGGGGCAGTTAATTACACTATTTTAGGAGAAAATTCGAACGGAAAAGGCTGATTTTCAGCCGAGTTATAGGTGAATTGATGTTTTTATTAATGAAATTTCGCAAATAAAGGACTGAAAATATGAAAATTTATATATGTAACGTTCAGAATTTGCCAAGAAAACTATATAAAAATACGGGGGGCAGTTAGTTATACTATCTATATAGAAAATTTAATCGGAAAAGGGCAATTTTCAGTCGAATTATAGATGAATTTATGTTTTTATTTGTGAATTT
>JAUPFT010000010.1:55125972-55136571 GCA_036936625.1 Parnassius smintheus behrii
ACTCTGACCCTTTGAAGGTCCAGATAGAGGGCTCCAGCCTCCGTCATCCTCTGCCATACGTTGGGCTTTACCTGCAGAATGATGTGTACTGTTCTGGGATTTCTTGTACGCTTTTTATATTTTATCACCATTTCCGTTTCCCCTTCAGGTAGGCCCACAAAGATGTCTTTGTTCTGAGCGTGGAGCGCCTTGATTATTTCCTCATCTTCGCTGTCCACAAACACGTCTTTCAAGACAACTAGAGGGTTTTTATTTTTCATGGGCGCTACTATCAGTCCCTCTCCGCGACTCTCTATCATTTCCTGTACTTTCTTCCTTTCCTCCTCAGTGTCGCAGCCTAATATAACCGTTTGGTTCTTGGCCTTTCTTACTCTATTAATTTTGAGGCCAGTGCCTCTGGCATCGACCGCCCTTTTCACCCTGGCGAGCACCTCGTCAGCAGTCTCAAGACCACTTTCGAAGGTGACCGCCATCGAGTGTAGTGCAGGGCGGTGGACGGGTTTGGCTGCTGCGACACTGGCGTATGATCTAGGTACTGGGGCTATATTTCGTTCACATGCCAGTCCTTTTGCGACTTCCATTAGTTCCTGTTTGGTTGCTACGACATCATCGGCAATACCACCGACAAGATCTTTGAGGAGAGCGTGCGTTCGACCTTCAACCTCCTCGGTCGTTTGGTCTATAGCAGCTCTGGTTTCGTCGATCTTGTCGATGATCTTATCGATTACGTCGGAGCCTCGGTCATCGTTACCATTATGGAGCCCTACTATGTCCGTTTTCAGACTCTGTTCAATATCATTCAACCGCTCGGTCAATGTTTCTTCCACCTCTCTCAGTTTTTTCAGGATAACATCCTGCCCATCGGAACACGAGGTCTTTGTTGGTGTCCTTGTTTTTGGGACCTCTGCTTCGAGACTTTTCAGACGCCTACTGAGCTCGTAGATATTTCGTATGCCCTTATCTGATTGCACCTCCAGGAACTGTTTAATGTCTCTCCTCATTTGAGGGTACTCATGAACTTTCGAGGGTATGTCCTCGAAGGTTTTCATTATCTCCTGGAGGAGCTGCTCACTCGGTAGTGCAGCGTAGTTGTTTTGCTGCTTTTTATATAGGTCCATGTTATCGAGTGACCTTCTTTTGGCGTCTGGTCTTTTGATAAAAGTCCTAGCAGGGTCCTGCGCTGCTGCGGTTGTGGTAGCAGGACTAGGAGTGGTGGGCTTTTTAGCAGCGCCAGAGGTCACGGGTGTGCGGTACATGTTAATTATGTGAGTATGTATGAGTGCGGTGTGTAGTGTTGGTTATTGTAGGTGGATCGGGGAAAGTTGTCCCTTTATAAAATGTTTGTTAGACCCTGTAAAGGGGGGTCTGTGTCAAGTATAAAATAAAAACTAACCTATCCTATATATATATATGTTAATAAAACTAGCTACTAAAAATCTTATTTTAATGAGGGAGAGTCCAGCTCTTTTAAGTTATTTTTAGCCTTTACTGATGTAAAGAGGCTTGAGCTAGGGCTTATAAGCCTTCAGGACCCGATTCCCGTCAAAATTTAAAAGTCCAAAAAATATAAAATAAAAATAAAAAATTTAGAAAAAAAAAATTTTTTTTTTTTTTTTTTTTTTTTTTTTTTTTTTTTTTTTGACTCTACCTAGAGTCGATCTAAGTGATTACAAGGATAGGTCTCTTCGAGCTCTCTCGTTTGAACCCAAACACGACTGTCCCAGTCTAAGGGGTCCCGCAGGAACCGCAGTCCGAATTTCTGGTCGCCGATCCAAGATGGCCACCAGAATCCGGTTACAAGCGGTTTCTCCGTGACCACCCGTCCAAAACCTGTCGTGCTTGGGGTCTTCCGACTGGGCTCGACGAGCTCTATAACTTGATGAAGTTTTACACTGAAAATTTTTCAGTTCCTGAAAACTCCTGAAGGGTAACTAGCGGAGTAGAAAAGGTGCTGCCTTTGTCCCCAGAGAAAACTAGAGCCCTCTACGACCTTCGGTTCGGATATTATCGGCGTCTGAAGTTTGGTTTGACAGTTCAAGAACTGTCAGAATCAATCTTCGACCCCGGACAATTTTCCTTCCAGTGGTCGTAGAAAGCCCGTGTTTGGGCCCAATTGGCTTGTCCTGACTCGCTCTATCGTTTCAACTGCCCTTCTGGATCTGAAACCCTTTGGCACCAAAACGCTTGAAAAGTAGTGAGGCGGATGTGGATCGTCACCCTTAACTCCACTAAGAAAACCGCAACTCGCTACGACTCCTAGATCGTTAGTTATATCGATTTTAATTTTTTCAAAATGGCCGCCAATTCAGACCACTATACGTTATTTCAGGCGGCTTTCAACCGATTTGGGCCGTGTTTGGGCTTAATTGAAAGGTCTCGGTGTCAGGGTGACAGCTAAATAAGTATTTTGCCGTTTTAAGCCCCCTTTGAATTAATTTTTAACAAAAATTATTAAATTTTTTACAAAATTTTGATTTTAATGGCCAATTTTTATTTAAAAATTTTACAAAAATTTATGTATAATACAAGAGGTATTCTCAATTTATATATATATATTTATACCTAGAAACACGTTATAATAAGGTAGCACGTGGTCAACAAATTAATTTAAAAAATCCTAATTAAAAAACTACTTACATTAAAAATCTGAAAAATTTTATGTAGCTTTCTTATATTAACCTAAACACTATTTAAGTATAAAATCTAGGGGTCTTCGCTTTAGATTTTAAGATATAAAATTTTGAAAATTTCACAAAATTTAAAAGTTCAATTATTCTGCAGCCACTTAACTTATTGAAATTCCGAAAGTTGCTCCCGGCTCCCCTCCACGCTGGCTACCAGAATGCGACTTCAAAAGTAGTCGCACGATTCTCCTTCTCGAAACACGTGCCCACGTGGTACTTGTTTTTTTGCCTTTTTCTCCGAGACTATGGCTCAGAAAATATCCAAATTTTTAACACATGTAGAGGCCGTGTCAGGGTTCAAGGCCACACTTTAAAAAAGTAGGGTTACAGCACTTAAACACTCAGCGTTTCACTTTGAAATTTTGAAATTTCCAAAATTTCACTTTTTTCACTGTAACTTTTTCACTTTTACTCCGATTTAAAAACAATTTGCACGACTAGAAGCCGCAAGTTAAGCCGCGTCTTTTGGTGTATAACACACAAAAATCGGACGTAAAAAACCTACTTAAACGAATTTTTAAGCGCGGAGCAACTCAGAAACGTGGCGTTCGGGACGGCAGTTGACACCGGACTAGGTTAGGTTAGGTTAGGTTAGGTTAGGTTAGGTTAGGTTAGGTTAGGTTAGGTTAGGTTAGGTTAGGTTAGGTTAGGTTAGGTTAGGTTAGGTTAGGTTAGGTTAGGTTAGGTTAGGTTAGGTTAGGTTAGGTTAGGTTAGGTTAGGTTAGGTTAGGTTAGGTTAGGTTAGGTTAGGTTAGGTTAGGTTAGGTTAGGTTAGGTTAGGTTAGGTTAGGTTAGGTTAGGTTAGGTTAGGTTAGGTTAGGTTAGGTTAGGTTAGGTTAGGTTAGGTTAGGTTAGGTTAGGTTAGGTTAGGTTAGGTTAGGTTAGGTTAGGTTAGGTTAGGTTAGGTTAGGTTAGGTTAGGTTAGGTTAGGTTAGGTTAGGTTAGGTTAGGTTAGGTTAGGTTAGGTTAGGTTAGGTTAGGTTAGGTTAGGTTAGGTTAGGTTAGGTTAGGTTAGGTTAGGTTAGGTTAGGTTAGGTTAGGTTAGGTTAGGTTAGGTTAGGTTAGGTTAGGTTAGGTTAGGTTAGGTTAGGTTAGGTTAGGTTAGGTTAGGTTAGGTTAGGTTAGGTTAGGTTAGGTTAGGTTAGGTTAGGTTAGGTTAGGTTAGGTTAGGTTAGGTTAGGTTAGGTTAGGTTAGGTTAGGTTAGGTTAGGTTAGGTTAGGTTAGGTTAGGTTAGGTTAGGTTAGGTTAGGTTAGGTTAGGTTAGGTTAGGTTAGGTTAGGTTAGGTTAGGTTAGGTTAGGTTAGGTTAGGTTAGGTTAGGTTAGGTTAGGTTAGGTTAGGTTAGGTTAGGTTAGGTTAGGTTAGGTTAGGTTAGGTTAGGTTAGGTTAGGTTAGGTTAGGTTAGGTTAGGTTAGGTTAGGTTAGGTTAGGTTAGGTTAGGTTAGGTTAGGTTAGGTTAGGTTAGGTTAGGTTAGGTTAGGTTAGGTTAGGTTAGGTTAGGTTAGGTTAGGTTAGGTTAGGTTAGGTTAGGTTAGGTTAGGTTAGGTTAGGTTAGGTTAGGTTAGGTTAGGTTAGGTTAGGTTAGGTTAGGTTAGGTTAGGTTAGGTTAGGTTAGGTTAGGTTAGGTTAGGTTAGGTTAGGTTAGGTTAGGTTAGGTTAGGTTAGGTTAGGTTAGGTTAGGTTAGGTTAGGTTAGGTTAGGTTAGGTTAGGTTAGGTTAGGTTAGGTTAGGTTAGGTTAGGTTAGGTTAGGTTAGGTTAGGTTAGGTTAGGTTAGGTTAGGTTAGGTTAGGTTAGGTTAGGTTAGGTTAGGTTAGGTTAGGTTAGGTTAGGTTAGGTTAGGTTAGGTTAGGTTAGGTTAGGTTAGGTTAGGTTAGGTTAGGTTAGGTTAGGTTAGGTTAGGTTAGGTTAGGTTAGGTTAGGTTAGGTTAGGTTAGGTTAGGTTAGGTTAGGTTAGGTTAGGTTAGGTTAGGTTAGGTTAGGTTAGGTTAGGTTAGGTTAGGTTAGGTTAGGTTAGGTTAGGTTAGGTTAGGTTAGGTTAGGTTAGGTTAGGTTAGGTTAGGTTAGGTTAGGTTAGGTTAGGTTAGGTTAGGTTAGGTTAGGTTAGGTTAGGTTAGGTTAGGTTAGGTTAGGTTAGGTTAGGTTAGGTTAGGTTAGGTTAGGTTAGGTTAGGTTAGGTTAGGTTAGGTTAGGTTAGGTTAGGTTAGGTTAGGTTAGGTTAGGTTAGGTTAGGTTAGGTTAGGTTAGGTTAGGTTAGGTTAGGTTAGGTTAGGTTAGGTTAGGTTAGGTTAGGTTAGGTTAGGTTAGGTTAGGTTAGGTTAGGTTAGGTTAGGTTAGGTTAGGTTAGGTTAGGTTAGGTTAGGTTAGGTTAGGTTAGGTTAGGTTAGGTTAGGTTAGGTTAGGTTAGGTTAGGTTAGGTTAGGTTAGGTTAGGTTAGGTTAGGTTAGGTTAGGTTAGGTTAGGTTAGGTTAGGTTAGGTTAGGTTAGGTTAGGTTAGGTTAGGTTAGGTTAGGTTAGGTTAGGTTAGGTTAGGTTAGGTTAGGTTAGGTTAGGTTAGGTTAGGTTAGGTTAGGTTAGGTTAGGTTAGGTTAGGTTAGGTTAGGTTAGGTTAGGTTAGGTTAGGTTAGGTTAGGTTAGGTTAGGTTAGGTTAGGTTAGGTTAGGTTAGGTTAGGTTAGGTTAGGTTAGGTTAGGTTAGGTTAGGTTAGGTTAGGTTAGGTTAGGTTAGGTTAGGTTAGGTTAGGTTAGGTTAGGTTAGGTTAGGTTAGGTTAGGTTAGGTTAGGTTAGGTTAGGTTAGGTTAGGTTAGGTTAGGTTAGGTTAGGTTAGGTTAGGTTAGGTTAGGTTAGGTTAGGTTAGGTTAGGTTAGGTTAGGTTAGGTTAGGTTAGGTTAGGTTAGGTTAGGTTAGGTTAGGTTAGGTTAGGTTAGGTTAGGTTAGGTTAGGTTAGGTTAGGTTAGGTTAGGTTAGGTTAGGTTAGGTTAGGTTAGGTTAGGTTAGGTTAGGTTAGGTTAGGTTAGGTTAGGTTAGGTTAGGTTAGGTTAGGTTAGGTTAGGTTAGGTTAGGTTAGGTTAGGTTAGGTTAGGTTAGGTTAGGTTAGGTTAGGTTAGGTTAGGTTAGGTTAGGTTAGGTTAGGTTAGGTTAGGTTAGGTTAGGTTAGGTTAGGTTAGGTTAGGTTAGGTTAGGTTAGGTTAGGTTAGGTTAGGTTAGGTTAGGTTAGGTTAGGTTAGGTTAGGTTAGGTTAGGTTAGGTTAGGTTAGGTTAGGTTAGGTTAGGTTAGGTTAGGTTAGGTTAGGTTAGGTTAGGTTAGGTTAGGTTAGGTTAGGTTAGGTTAGGTTAGGTTAGGTTAGGTTAGGTTAGGTTAGGTTAGGTTAGGTTAGGTTAGGTTAGGTTAGGTTAGGTTAGGTTAGGTTAGGTTAGGTTAGGTTAGGTTAGGTTAGGTTAGGTTAGGTTAGGTTAGGTTAGGTTAGGTTAGGTTAGGTTAGGTTAGGTTAGGTTAGGTTAGGTTAGGTTAGGTTAGGTTAGGTTAGGTTAGGTTAGGTTAGGTTAGGTTAGGTTAGGTTAGGTTAGGTTAGGTTAGGTTAGGTTAGGTTAGGTTAGGTTAGGTTAGGTTAGGTTAGGTTAGGTTAGGTTAGGTTAGGTTAGGTTAGGTTAGGTTAGGTTAGGTTAGGTTAGGTTAGGTTAGGTTAGGTTAGGTTAGGTTAGGTTAGGTTAGGTTAGGTTAGGTTAGGTTAGGTTAGGTTAGGTTAGGTTAGGTTAGGTTAGGTTAGGTTAGGTTAGGTTAGGTTAGGTTAGGTTAGGTTAGGTTAGGTTAGGTTAGGTTAGGTTAGGTTAGGTTAGGTTAGGTTAGGTTAGGTTAGGTTAGGTTAGGTTAGGTTAGGTTAGGTTAGGTTAGGTTAGGTTAGGTTAGGTTAGGTTAGGTTAGGTTAGGTTAGGTTAGGTTAGGTTAGGTTAGGTTAGGTTAGGTTAGGTTAGGTTAGGTTAGGTTAGGTTAGGTTAGGTTAGGTTAGGTTAGGTTAGGTTAGGTTAGGTTAGGTTAGGTTAGGTTAGGTTAGGTTAGGTTAGGTTAGGTTAGGTTAGGTTAGGTTAGGTTAGGTTAGGTTAGGTTAGGTTAGGTTAGGTTAGGTTAGGTTAGGTTAGGTTAGGTTAGGTTAGGTTAGGTTAGGTTAGGTTAGGTTAGGTTAGGTTAGGTTAGGTTAGGTTAGGTTAGGTTAGGTTAGGTTAGGTTAGGTTAGGTTAGGTTAGGTTAGGTTAGGTTAGGTTAGGTTAGGTTAGGTTAGGTTAGGTTAGGTTAGGTTAGGTTAGGTTAGGTTAGGTTAGGTTAGGTTAGGTTAGGTTAGGTTAGGTTAGGTTAGGTTAGGTTAGGTTAGGTTAGGTTAGGTTAGGTTAGGTTAGGTTAGGTTAGGTTAGGTTAGGTTAGGTTAGGTTAGGTTAGGTTAGGTTAGGTTAGGTTAGGTTAGGTTAGGTTAGGTTAGGTTAGGTTAGGTTAGGTTAGGTTAGGTTAGGTTAGGTTAGGTTAGGTTAGGTTAGGTTAGGTTAGGTTAGGTTAGGTTAGGTTAGGTTAGGTTAGGTTAGGTTAGGTTAGGTTAGGTTAGGTTAGGTTAGGTTAGGTTAGGTTAGGTTAGGTTAGGTTAGGTTAGGTTAGGTTAGGTTAGGTTAGGTTAGGTTAGGTTAGGTTAGGTTAGGTTAGGTTAGGTTAGGTTAGGTTAGGTTAGGTTAGGTTAGGTTAGGTTAGGTTAGGTTAGGTTAGGTTAGGTTAGGTTAGGTTAGGTTAGGTTAGGTTAGGTTAGGTTAGGTTAGGTTAGGTTAGGTTAGGTTAGGTTAGGTTAGGTTAGGTTAGGTTAGGTTAGGTTAGGTTAGGTTAGGTTAGGTTAGGTTAGGTTAGGTTAGGTTAGGTTAGGTTAGGTTAGGTTAGGTTAGGTTAGGTTAGGTTAGGTTAGGTTAGGTTAGGTTAGGTTAGGTTAGGTTAGGTTAGGTTAGGTTAGGTTAGGTTAGGTTAGGTTAGGTTAGGTTAGGTTAGGTTAGGTTAGGTTAGGTTAGGTTAGGTTAGGTTAGGTTAGGTTAGGTTAGGTTAGGTTAGGTTAGGTTAGGTTAGGTTAGGTTAGGTTAGGTTAGGTTAGGTTAGGTTAGGTTAGGTTAGGTTAGGTTAGGTTAGGTTAGGTTAGGTTAGGTTAGGTTAGGTTAGGTTAGGTTAGGTTAGGTTAGGTTAGGTTAGGTTAGGTTAGGTTAGGTTAGGTTAGGTTAGGTTAGGTTAGGTTAGGTTAGGTTAGGTTAGGTTAGGTTAGGTTAGGTTAGGTTAGGTTAGGTTAGGTTAGGTTAGGTTAGGTTAGGTTAGGTTAGGTTAGGTTAGGTTAGGTTAGGTTAGGTTAGGTTAGGTTAGGTTAGGTTAGGTTAGGTTAGGTTAGGTTAGGTTAGGTTAGGTTAGGTTAGGTTAGGTTAGGTTAGGTTAGGTTAGGTTAGGTTAGGTTAGGTTAGGTTAGGTTAGGTTAGGTTAGGTTAGGTTAGGTTAGGTTAGGTTAGGTTAGGTTAGGTTAGGTTAGGTTAGGTTAGGTTAGGTTAGGTTAGGTTAGGTTAGGTTAGGTTAGGTTAGGTTAGGTTAGGTTAGGTTAGGTTAGGTTAGGTTAGGTTAGGTTAGGTTAGGTTAGGTTAGGTTAGGTTAGGTTAGGTTAGGTTAGGTTAGGTTAGGTTAGGTTAGGTTAGGTTAGGTTAGGTTAGGTTAGGTTAGGTTAGGTTAGGTTAGGTTAGGTTAGGTTAGGTTAGGTTAGGTTAGGTTAGGTTAGGTTAGGTTAGGTTAGGTTAGGTTAGGTTAGGTTAGGTTAGGTTAGGTTAGGTTAGGTTAGGTTAGGTTAGGTTAGGTTAGGTTAGGTTAGGTTAGGTTAGGTTAGGTTAGGTTAGGTTAGGTTAGGTTAGGTTAGGTTAGGTTAGGTTAGGTTAGGTTAGGTTAGGTTAGGTTAGGTTAGGTTAGGTTAGGTTAGGTTAGGTTAGGTTAGGTTAGGTTAGGTTAGGTTAGGTTAGGTTAGGTTAGGTTAGGTTAGGTTAGGTTAGGTTAGGTTAGGTTAGGTTAGGTTAGGTTAGGTTAGGTTAGGTTAGGTTAGGTTAGGTTAGGTTAGGTTAGGTTAGGTTAGGTTAGGTTAGGTTAGGTTAGGTTAGGTTAGGTTAGGTTAGGTTAGGTTAGGTTAGGTTAGGTTAGGTTAGGTTAGGTTAGGTTAGGTTAGGTTAGGTTAGGTTAGGTTAGGTTAGGTTAGGTTAGGTTAGGTTAGGTTAGGTTAGGTTAGGTTAGGTTAGGTTAGGTTAGGTTAGGTTAGGTTAGGTTAGGTTAGGTTAGGTTAGGTTAGGTTAGGTTAGGTTAGGTTAGGTTAGGTTAGGTTAGGTTAGGTTAGGTTAGGTTAGGTTAGGTTAGGTTAGGTTAGGTTAGGTTAGGTTAGGTTAGGTTAGGTTAGGTTAGGTTAGGTTAGGTTAGGTTAGGTTAGGTTAGGTTAGGTTAGGTTAGGTTAGGTTAGGTTAGGTTAGGTTAGGTTAGGTTAGGTTAGGTTAGGTTAGGTTAGGTTAGGTTAGGTTAGGTTAGGTTAGGTTAGGTTAGGTTAGGTTAGGTTAGGTTAGGTTAGGTTAGGTTAGGTTAGGTTAGGTTAGGTTAGGTTAGGTTAGGTTAGGTTAGGTTAGGTTAGGTTAGGTTAGGTTAGGTTAGGTTAGGTTAGGTTAGGTTAGGTTAGGTTAGGTTAGGTTAGGTTAGGTTAGGTTAGGTTAGGTTAGGTTAGGTTAGGTTAGGTTAGGTTAGGTTAGGTTAGGTTAGGTTAGGTTAGGTTAGGTTAGGTTAGGTTAGGTTAGGTTAGGTTAGGTTAGGTTAGGTTAGGTTAGGTTAGGTTAGGTTAGGTTAGGTTAGGTTAGGTTAGGTTAGGTTAGGTTAGGTTAGGTTAGGTTAGGTTAGGTTAGGTTAGGTTAGGTTAGGTTAGGTTAGGTTAGGTTAGGTTAGGTTAGGTTAGGTTAGGTTAGGTTAGGTTAGGTTAGGTTAGGTTAGGTTAGGTTAGGTTAGGTTAGGTTAGGTTAGGTTAGGTTAGGTTAGGTTAGGTTAGGTTAGGTTAGGTTAGGTTAGGTTAGGTTAGGTTAGGTTAGGTTAGGTTAGGTTAGGTTAGGTTAGGTTAGGTTAGGTTAGGTTAGGTTAGGTTAGGTTAGGTTAGGTTAGGTTAGGTTAGGTTAGGTTAGGTTAGGTTAGGTTAGGTTAGGTTAGGTTAGGTTAGGTTAGGTTAGGTTAGGTTAGGTTAGGTTAGGTTAGGTTAGGTTAGGTTAGGTTAGGTTAGGTTAGGTTAGGTTAGGTTAGGTTAGGTTAGGTTAGGTTAGGTTAGGTTAGGTTAGGTTAGGTTAGGTTAGGTTAGGTTAGGTTAGGTTAGGTTAGGTTAGGTTAGGTTAGGTTAGGTTAGGTTAGGTTAGGTTAGGTTAGGTTAGGTTAGGTTAGGTTAGGTTAGGTTAGGTTAGGTTAGGTTAGGTTAGGTTAGGTTAGGTTAGGTTAGGTTAGGTTAGGTTAGGTTAGGTTAGGTTAGGTTAGGTTAGGTTAGGTTAGGTTAGGTTAGGTTAGGTTAGGTTAGGTTAGGTTAGGTTAGGTTAGGTTAGGTTAGGTTAGGTTAGGTTAGGTTAGGTTAGGTTAGGTTAGGTTAGGTTAGGTTAGGTTAGGTTAGGTTAGGTTAGGTTAGGTTAGGTTAGGTTAGGTTAGGTTAGGTTAGGTTAGGTTAGGTTAGGTCTAGGTTAGGTTAGGTTAGGTTAGGTTAGGTTAGGTTAGGTTAGGTTAGGTTAGGTTAGGTTAGGTTAGGTTAGGTTAGGTTAGGTTAGGTTAGGTTAGGTTAGGTTAGGTTAGGTTAGGTTAGGTTAGGTTAGGTTAGGTTAGGTTAGGTTAGGTTAGGTTAGGTTAGGTTAGGTTAGGTTAGGTTA